>CANUEP010069082.1:0-20768 GCA_947857235.1 Jatropha podagrica | reverse complement strand
TTCAATAAAAATTCCTTAAGTTATCTTTTGGTTATTGTTTAATCAAAGTTACTAGATTATATTCTCAGAAGGAAATAGTTTAGTAAAGATCAAAGAGATTTAATTCATTGAGTTGAATTTGCATATGCATATTTCACTTATTTCTGTTGACATTAAATCTGTCTTATTAAAATAATCAAAGAATAAGAATTAGGTTTATTATTTAACAAGATAAGGTTTTTATTGTATGTAGAAATACTTATAATAGATAGTATAATTCTATACTGAGAAGTTGAATTATATCTTACCATATGTAATTAAAGAATTATTTATTGTATGTTACAAGCTTTTGCATAAAAAAGGGAAATCCTGTGTATGATTAATTATTCTAAGTATTTTACTACACACTTGTCTTTATAATTAATTATTCTAAGTTTTTTATTACACATTTATCTTTAGATTTAATTAAACATTAGCCTTAACATAAATAGAAATTAATCACTTCTGTATTTATTTCTGTAAACACATTATTAAGAATTAGTAGTAAAGTAGACATAACCCGTTCCTCATGGGATCGATCTTTTTATTACTACGTTGCGATCCGTATACTTGCGGGAACTCAAAAGAGACACAACATTTACTCTAAGGGAGGTTTAATCCTTAGGTGGAAGGATTAACCACTGGTTGACATGGAGATCATTTCCATTGCTTGTGGGAGTACAAGCATTAGTTGCTTATGGTTGCTACAACTTAAGCTTAAGCCATTAAGGGAAAATGGCAAACTGAGGGGAGGACATTCATCCAGCCAAGAGTAGTCACGCTCCTAGGGTAGAGGAGCAAGGTAGTAAGAAGATAGGGAGATTCAAGTCTCGCGACCCAAATGTAAATTTGGGCAATATGGAGACTAGACATACCAAGATGGAACTACAGATGTTCAATGGTAAGGAGGAGTTTGAAGAGCTTGGCACCCGCTTAAGGTCCTCGAGTTAGAGATGGGGGAGTTCCAAGAGAAAATACAAAGCACCCTGAACTCGGCCATGAAGTAGCTCACAAGGCAAGGTGAGTCATTACAAGCTTCCTTCACTAATCAAATTACTTGCCTTGAGGATGACAATGTTAAGATGCATAATGAGGGGAAGCTCTTAAGAGATGAGCTTAAAGGCTTTTAGCCAAGTTGAGGGAAGTGAAGAGTGAGTTGATGCTTTTTAAGAGGACTGTTGCTTAGGGGGCGTGCTCACCTCTAGTGTAGCTATTGTGCCTTCGAGAGTAAAAGTACTGAACCCAAGGCATTCTATGGTTCAAGGGATGCCAAGTAGATTGACAATTTCTTGTGAAGCATAAAGCACTATTTTCACATCATAGTCATCATGGAAGAGGATGGATAGTTTCGCAAGTGCACGAAACCATAATAAATAATAAAGTATCATTCTCACGGGGATTGTTTACCAATTGCCAAAATTGTTTTAGTCCATTGTTATTTAAATAACAATAAAAGAATTTGTTTAAGAAATTAAACTTAAAGAAATAAAATAAAAGATTAAACTTAAAATAGATCAAACGAGTAGTTATAGAGAATATTCAATGGCTAAAAGCTACTAAAAATTTTTACTTTACTTAATTCTATTCAATTTATTTCATTAGTTGATAATGAATTTTAATTATTCAAGATAGACGAAATAACCAATTCAATCACCTAACTTCCAATAATGAAATCAAATACGAAGTAAATTATTAAAATTTATGATTATTTAAGAAAATCTCCCATGAGACATATCCTAGCCCTTTTCTTCACCAAATTAGTAAAAATTTTTGTGGTTAAGAGGACTCAAACTCAGTATGTCCTACATTAGTAAAAAGACTAGCTAGATTATACATGATTGGCTACTTACAAATTATTTTGGATATTATTTGCAAAAGCATGTGTATGGAGTAAATGAAGATTATCCATCTTACATGACTGAATAATATTAAACTGCTTTTGCTCATATTTATGATTCTAATGAATTCGTGGCATTCAAGGCTAGTGCACTTAGGAATCATTATATATATAAAAGGAGAAACATGTAGGTTTTGCAATGTGTTGATGTGCCACTCCCTTAGAAAAGTAAACTCTCTGACATTTTAGCATTTTCATTTATCTTGCTCGAGAAATTTTCCAATACTTCCCCTTTTTTTTAATTTTTCCTTTTCGTTGATTATTTAATTATGAATTGCTCTTTAAGCTTGAGTTTTAAATTAAATTATGGCCGTTGAAGAAATTTAATTATTTTGAGTACTTTTTTATAATTTCTAAAATTTAAGAATAAAAGTTGGATTGCCTAAAATCAAACTAAAATAAATTAACAACTTGAATTGAATTGAAATAAATAAAACTAATCAATTTTGTAATCCAATTTTCAAAAATATACTTAGGCTTGCTTCTATTTTGACGTTCTATGCAAATTTTTTTTATTCTTATGTATAATTAAAATTCTTTTAATTATGTACAAGAACAAGAGATTCTTCACATTTAATTATGTATAAGAACCAGAGCAAAATTGTTAATGGAGCTAGTTTTTAATATTTGAAACCACTCTTGGGCTGGTACTTTCAAGGTCATAGGGAAAGCTCTGCATAATAAGGTGTCCACTGTGGTTTGAAATGGTAGGTGAAACGAGCTAGATGACTGAATACACAGAAGGTGTTATAGTTCTTGTCCGATCCACTCTCACTACACCAGTTTGATAATTGATTAATAATTTGTAAAGACTAGTTGTGGGAATATGGTTATCATAGGTTTAAATAGTGATCAACTCTCTTTCAAAGTACCGTTCATAGAGATAATGGGTTTGCAATATTTGACCATATCTCCTAATGTTTCACCCTTATTATGTTTTCATTATTTATTTTCTGGGATCTCATTAGTACATATGTCTATTATATACCATACATCCTCACAAAGGGCGCGAAAGACCATCCAATCAAATTATAAAATTTTTTTTATTCAATAAGCAATAACCATATAATAAATTTATTTCATTAATAAAAAACTCTTTGTTTTCTTTCTTTTGCGATAATTAATGATCCAAATAATAAATTTTTGTAATAATAATAGGACATTATTTAGTATTTCAATAATTAACAACCACAATATAAACTGAAATATTAAATTTTTGTTATATTATAATTTAATTATTCTCTTTTTTTTTAAAAAAAAATATAACTCTCAGAGTACTGTGTATATGAATAATACATCTAATAAATTGATCACATAAATTCTTATTTATTTATGTTCAATATATGTTTAGATAGCGATAAAAATTAATACTTTGAAAAAAAGACACATATGGTTAACGATTCATAAAATTTATTTCTTTTTCTATTTAGATAATTTTATAGTTGAGTAATTGTTTTAATTTGTAAAAATAATGTTTATATTTATTGTTTTAAGTGTTGAAATTTATAATTAATTCAAATTGACGGAATGTTGAGATTATCCATTTAAGCTTATTAAATAAAATAAAACATTTATTTTATTTTTAGCCAAATTTAAATTAGAAATTTTAAATGGTATAATCACGTCAATTAAGAATTTTAAATATACTAATTTTATTTTATTAGGGTAGTTTGGTGCTAATATTATGTATTAATAAAAGTCCTATTTCCATATAATGGTAATTTAATAGAATTTATAATTGAATCATAATTATAATTCCTAATTGAGATATTACAACTTTTACAATAGGATAATTTTCAATTAAAATAGAATAAAATCTCAACAATAAGATAATAAAATTATTTTGAAAACAATTAGTAATTCTATTGTTAAAAATTAATAAAAATTATATATAAAAAATAAATTTAAATCATAAGTACAAAAGCTCATTAAGGTGTAAAATTACCGTACAATGCACGTTTGAGAAAGCCTAATTAAATTTAAAAGTAAATGACTCCAAAATTGGAAATTTGGCCCTAATAGAATAGGCCTCCTCAATATTTAAGAAGAAAGAGAAGAAAAGATCCACTGGAGAGATATATCTAAATAGAATTTTATTTTTTTCCCATAAAATTGTGTCGTTTTGCAAGTTTAATGGGCTTAGGTTAAGTTAATGAAAAAATTACCAAATTATAATCTATGGACCATATAGTATAATTTTGAAAACTGGAGTTCTTATTAATATATTTGAACAAAACCTAGGGACTATATAATAATTTTTTCTAGTTGGAATTAGATTCAACTCCGACGGGCGGCAAAGTCAACCGGGACCCATGATTAGCCCAGGGTGGAACTTGTGGTCAAAATTAGGCACCCTAATTTTAGGGTTGGTTTGGTTGATTACAGTTAATAAAGAGTGGTTTGGTTAATTTGAGTTGTTCAAATGAAATAAAAGAGAAAAATAACATATGAACTATCAAATGACGAATTGATTATCATTTTCTATTAAATAGTTTAGATTTACAAATTTTGAAAATATTTTTCATAATTTTATTGTATATTTTTCAATTAAATTTTGAATTTTTAAAATTAATATGTTAGGAATAATTCTTTCACAATTAATATACAATAAAGAATTTTATTTTATTTTCACATTATTCAATAAAACAAATAAATTAATATACAAATCTTCACACACTGCCCTCTTAAAAGATATAATTTTATTTATTTATTTAGGACTAAAAAATAAAAAAAGAAAGAGAGAAAATGAAGCATCTGTAAACTTGAATCAGTTATATGAATCTTTTATTTCCATTCAGTTCATAACTAAAGATTCATGATTGTTACGATATTAGCATTTATCTCATTACATATTAATGAGGAACTAAATCTATTGTCTCTGTAAACATGTATTTGGCTTTCTTTGATACAAGTACTGGCTGGCACTGTGCAGACTAACTCAGCTAGCTGGGGGTGCAAGAGGCGTTGGCTCCGGCACAACCTGAGCTCCCAAATGCCCGGAAGCAATTTGGCTTTGTTTCTGATCAAATCCCCAGTACTTCGCTGTTTTTACATCATCCTCCGCCATCATCTGAGAGAACTCATGGTGGTCGTACTTCATTGTTGCTTTCCCCCCAAATTCACTCGGAAGGTTGTCAACATCAAACAGAGACCTCATGAGCTCTACACTATCTTTATTCTTTGTATAAACAAATTTCACCTTCTGGAATGTTTTTGGATCTAGGAAGTACTTAACGACCTATAAAAATAGAATTAATATAATTCAATCATAGAAGAGTTAAATAAGCTAAATATCACTATTTACATAAATGAGTAAAGCTTAATTCGCCCATGAACTTCATTGCTGTGTAAAATTTGAGCTTTCCATTGAAAAGCTCGAGATAAAATTATTCGAGTTGGAGAGATAAATTAAGCATTACCCCACATTAGACCAAGTTACGTGTGTATTGCAAGTGAAGAAAAATTCTCACATGTTCACACCAGTATATAGCAATTACTATATGAATTGCCAAACAGTAGTTAGAATTCAGTTATCTTATATACCAAAATGGATGCAGAGCAAGAAAAGAACAAACCTTCCAAAAAGCCTCGAAAATTCTTGGAGGATTATATAGGAATGCAATAGCAAGCCTCTCAGGGTAGTGATTCTGCAAAATGTTAATGATTTCACGAGCTGTTCTAACAGAGATGCTGTTGCTCAAGGACAATCCAGTGAAGTCTATTAACCAAGACATTTGTTCTTGACCCTCTGACAGATTAAGGATACTATTTTCAATCAGATAGACCAAATGGCGGATATTATCTTCTGCACATGTTGTATTCTGCAAATTGTAAAAGAAAAAAATCTATAAATTTAAATATACTTAATCTTTTACAAATAGCAACAAAAGAAAAGGAAAAAAAAGTGGAAACCTGCATTCCTGGCCTCATTATAAGCACAGTCCTCCCATGTCGATCATGAAAATTTGCTCTGAAAACTTTACCTGTCTCACCTTCATGTGATATTTCATGCTGCATAGAAGACATATCTAAATAGTAAGGTGAAGGATTAATGGATCAAGTGGAACGAAAGGATCACAAACAAATAGATCATTCATAGCAGGTACCACATGCCGACCATAATAGAATAGCATAATAGAGGATAGTATGCGAGAAATGATGCATTTGACATACCCAGTGGATTTCTTCGGGCTTATAAGTTGCCCGCCACTTGAGCGTCTCTTCCAACATCTTATGTGCCTTGTCAACATTCCAGTTTCTAGCTTCCAGATATCTTCTTAGGCATGCATCGGTACAGTATGTCAAACTACGTCCAGACAAAGGTCCAAGAGCTGTTTTGAGTTGACTGACCTGCTTGTATGAAAAAGTAAAATCAGTTTCCATTTTGAATTCTTCTCATGTACAACTGAAATTGAAACATAATGTCACATTATATATATATATATATATTAAGAATATATTTATTTTGAAGGTGGGTGGGGGAATAGCACAAAAATTCTTCTGAATTTACTAAATAAATGGGTGGAAATTTTCTTTTTGACTTTGCTCTCCTTTATTTTAAAAGTTTCTTTTCAGTTCCTCTTATACTGAAGTACCGTTTGGAACAAATGAACCATGATTGTAGAATTCATTTACAAATGAATTTATCATGTTTAGTATGCTACAATTTAAAATAAAAAATTCAATTGAATTCCACAAAATTATGTTTGAAATAACTTTTAGATAAAAATTCATTTGTCTTTATTGCCTAAAATAACCTTAATATAATAATTTAACAAAAATACTAATATAAATAAATTACTCATATTTCACCATAATTAATCAATTAAATTTTAAAATTTTAAATTTAATGTCGTTGCAAATGTTTAAATTTTATTTTTATTAATAGATTAAAAAATATATTCAAAATTAAAAATTTATTTGGATTAGTCTATATAATAGCGACTTCATACTTTTTAAAAAAAATATTAAAAAAAAATAAATGAGAACAGTTTAATCAATAATATTTGAGTGAAGGAGCAGTTTAAGCAGTATAAATATTAATGAATTAATATGTGAAATTCATTTATAAATTCTAACAATTTTAATAAAATTTGAATTAAATTAATACAATTCCATTGAATCCATATTTTTTTTTATTCCAAACACAAAATTTTGAATTTTCAAATGAATTTTATAAAATTTTATAGAATTCATTTATTCCAAACGGGCTCTAAATCGTGGACTTGCCACAGTATTGAACAAAAGTATACCCCAAAAGTAAATAAATATCATTAAATGATAAATAACAGATTTTTAAACATTTAATTTAATTTTTCTTATATAAAGGATAGAAAATTTCAAATTAGAATTAGCTAAAGGCCCAAAATAAAAAATAATTC
Source organism: Jatropha podagrica (assembly GCA_947857235.1). Lineage (NCBI taxonomy): Eukaryota > Viridiplantae > Streptophyta > Magnoliopsida > Malpighiales > Euphorbiaceae > Jatropha > Jatropha podagrica. The sequence goes on along the minus strand of CANUEP010069082.1, from coordinate 13,472 downwards.
TTACTAATTTTAGACGGGTCAATTCAACAAATAAAAAATGATAAATGTTTATATTTATTGCTTCTAGCTGGAGCTCTGGCCCTGTCTGTACTTTTATTGCAGATAAAATAATTGAACCGAAATATTAGGCTTGACATTTCTATTTTGCCAAATATTATTCAGAAGGATTCAACAATTTATAAAATTCATCTCTTGAAACAGTCATAAAGCCAAAAAATCAACATTTAACCTTTGCAATAAAAAATATTATCTGATAAAATGCAAATAGACCTCAATGAGGACATAACAATTACTACAGGAAATATCCATCCAAATTGTTATTTACCTTTGCATAGTGCTGTGAAGGATCATTCTCCTGATGATTCTGGGACTGCTTCCTTCGCATAAACATATTAACTGTCAACGGAATTCAACAAATAGTAAGTAATTTTCATCAAAGACAAAACTTCTGATCTTAAGGTAACTATTTTCTTGTTTTTTCTCTTTCTACTTTCTTGAGGTTGCCCAATCAACTATGCACATTGACATTGCAAAATCAACAAAAGACAACCGACATTTAGAAATGAGATTACGATGGACTACAGTTGGGGAGCCTTAATGTAATAAATACCTTTGATTACATTACATTATATTCCATTCGCAGAAAGGTAGAAAAAAATTATTTTTGACAAAAGTATATATTTAATTTTATGTAAATACCACATCAAACTCCAACTTTCTGATTGAACTGTGAACATTTGTGTGAATATAATTAAAATGAAACTTCTTGACAGTTATAAAAATCAAGCATCATTTATCAGCAAGCAACAGTTGAATCAAATAACAAATAAAACAATATTAATATCAAAACTAACTAACCAACCAACCAATGGTTGATCAAACCTTAAACACCAAATTCTTATATTAAAAGTCAACGCTAAAATAAATTATTTTAAATTCTCTGAACCTAAAACCACATCAGTCCCAGGAATTACATCTAAGAATTATCAAAAAAAAAAAAAAAAAAATACAGCCAAAGTACATGGAAGGCTATCAGAATCAGAAAGACCCACCAAATAATTAATTCAATGGATCTAAAGTGACCCACCATTCCTTTCCAAAGTAACCTAAGCGAGAGAAAACAAAACAGAAATAAACAAGAAGGACCATTAGAAATGGATCTTCTTCAAATTCATACAAAAGAACACCCAAGATAACAAAAGAGAGCTCAATAATCATCATACAGTCAAATTTACAAAAAGAATAACAAAAGGGTGATGATCGATACAGAAATAAATGTTAACCAACCTTATGAAGCTCAAGGTGGGAGCCTTGGGCAATAGAATTAGAAGATATGAGAATTTTTTCTCGAACGGGTGCGTTTAGTTTTCTATTGGGTAATTGATGATGTTCTCCTTAGAAAGAGGAGTGTCGTTTATTTTCCGTGAAGTGTACCAAATGAGAAACAGAATGAGAGAAAGAGAGGAGAGCAAAGAGGGACTTATGAGGCTTTTGCTTTTGCCATTTATAGTGGGAAAGTGGGAAAGCCACTGACAAGACTTGGTATCTTTAGGACAGCATTTTATGCGTTTTAACTTTGAAGTGTGGAGAGTGCGGTCCATCCATATTTCCCAATTGCCCTTTTACGAGCATGTCTTTGTCTTCGCGAAATCAATCCATGATATAGGATTTGTTGAGAAGTTGATATAGGATTTGTTGAGAAGTTGAATCGTTAATTTATTCTTTTGAAAGTATGCAGTAATTTGTTCAGAAATTAGATAATTAACATTTCAAAATGGTTAAATGATAAGAAAAAAAATCCTCAAAGTTTTGTTATTTTTATAATTAGTCAATTCTTTTAATTTGAATAATTTTGACAATAATTTTTTTTCATTAAAATTATAACCTTAATTATGTGTATATTAGAAGTTGTTGATGTTGCCGTTAACAGGGTCTACCTTTGGATGCTATTAGTGTACATCACCAAGCCATGGTAGTGAAAAAAAAAAAATGTAAGATAATTAAAGAAAGTCCGAACTTTTGCTATTTTTACAACTTTAGTCAACTCTTTTAATTTTAATTACAATTGTTCATCAAATCCCCTGAGCCAATCTAAACCCAATATTAAACTGTAGTTTTAAAATTTAATAATTTGATTTGACTTAACAAAATTTTAAAATCAAATTTTTGGTTCGATTTACAGTTTCGATATCAAACTCACTCAACTGAACCAAACGGTAATATATAAATCAATTCATTGGAAAGCTAGGATAGATCACTATAAATTGGATCCAGAGCAAAAATTCAGCTTGGGCGTATCACGTCCAATTTTGTTGTTCAGCTAATATCTAGGGTTATAGATGTCCAAATGAAGCAAATCCAGGCCCAATTGACTCTCAAGATCCACCTATGTAATTGTTATGAAGGGCTTAACGCAAGATTTTGCTATTTTGAGGATTAAAAATTACAAGAAAATTGAATTATCGTGGGTTGGATTGGATGGCTTGACAGACTAGTTTCAATTTTAAGTCATAATTTCGACTGTTATTATCCGTTTTGGGCAAATAATAGCTAGTTGGAAAGCTGAAGAGGAGAGCTACAAGTTTGCTGAATAAGTCAGAGTCAGAATCATAAGGAAAATGACTCAAAATTGAGATCCAAATTAAAACATGATTGATTGCTTTCAATCCCCATCTTTGAACTTGGATTTTTGGTTGGGATCTCTTGAGATAGGAGAGGAGATTATTTTAGGGGAATTCATTCACGTTAGTTTTTTTTTTCCGCTTCATTCTATTCTATTTTGGGGAGTCTAAGTCATGAACATGAGAGTGGCTAATTTCTTATAGTTCAGTTCAAAGGATTCAATTTGTATGCTTGATTTGTGAGACCAGGTTCATGATCGAAGTTATTTCTTTGTTGAATATTTATTATTCTTGTATTTCTTGTATTTAATTTATTGAATGATTTCTTGTATTTAATTTATCGAGTGATTTGCTAAGAATCTTGTTAGTTAATTGTGTGATGATATTATTTGCTAATGGGTTAATTATAAATTTAATGTTTGAACTTTTCAAAAATTTCTATTTCAGTATTTCAATAGAAAACGTTTTCAATTAAGGGTCTGAACCCATTATAATTTTTCAATCAAGTGTTATTTACTTATGTGGTAGTCGAAAATACAAATAGAATGCTTATGTGGTAGCCGAAAATACAAATAAAATGTCTATATTTGTGCCACGGTGGAAAGATTGCTCGCATGTATAAAAATGCTGACATGGGAAATAATGACATGTCAATCTTAGTGCCATATCATATGACAAAAATTGTTAGCCCTAGTAAAAAGAAAAAATAAATTAAACTTGTTCTTGCGTAAGCAGCACAAAAGAGAATAAAAAATTAGGACTTTTGGTCAATTTGAAACACTATCACTACCGCCTACAAAACTAAAACTCTTACTGAATTTGGAGTACCATCTACACAGCAAAGACAAAACTAAAGATAAATCTTGCAACCATGTTAAAAAATGGTGTTATCGAAGCAGGGATGGCGACGGGGCCATATCCTCAATGGATTGAGTTATTTCTTATTGCTACGCTCTTCAATCACTTGGCACAAGTCAGCGAAAGCGGAGGAGCACAATCAAATATGACTTGGTATTCACTACCATACATTAGAGGAGGCTGAACTGGATCCTAGTAGTGCAAATGCAAAAATAACACTCAACTGCTGTGTGGCGGTGGAGCTAAGGTAAAGAGGAAATTGAATGAAAAGAAATTTTCTTTTTTTTTTTTCTTTTTCACACGTACCAACGTGGAATCCAATTGCATTTTAATCAACTTCTTTTCATTCATTAAGTACCATGTATTTTAATTAAATTTTATGGCATACCACGTAAATCATGGACACTTGATTGTAAACTTTTATTGGATTCAAACACCCGATTGCAATAGTTTTTCATTGAGACACTAAAATATTACATTTTGCATAGTTCAGATACTAATAAATAATAATTAACCCTTTGCTGATTTATCTTCATAATCTGTAATTATTGTGCAAGATTAAATGATCGCTAGTAAATAGGTTTTATCGATTATGTTTCAAGTTTTCAATAACAACTTATAGAAACAGTAGGGTGAATTAAACAATTCATACTCAATAAATTGTTGTTCAAGCTTAACCATTTCTTGTCCTTAAAGCTTTTATTAAATTGAAAATGATTACTTAATACTAATTCATTTAGCAATTAGAGTCAATTTGGTGTTAGGCTAGGATTGGCAAAAATAGGAAAGTTAAGGGATTTATCATGTTATTTGATAAGTTTTGATTAAGTATTCAAAAAGAGATAATTGCATATATTCTTGTTTGTGATAAATCCATGCATTAGATTATGAATTACCTTGAATTAAATGATTGTTTAAATTGAGTTTATAGATAAAATTTAATCGTTAATATTTGCATTTGATTTATTTAAGATTAAATACTGAAAACCAACTCATCCCCCTTTTAACTTTAAACAATATCACAAAATTTAATATTTCAGTCTCTAGGCTTTAAATTTGATTTACCACTTGCAACATTTAAATCTCAGTAATTAATTTTGATGGTTCGACACCTACCGGTATTCAAAAATTATCTCTGTAGTAGTTATTTATGTCATATGTTGCTTCATCAAAATTGCTATAGATATAATTGGACCACGGAATATGTGTATCATATTTTGATTCAGGTTGTCCACATGTTCATTTTTTATTGTCAATATCGTACGATTGATCACGTATTGCGCCGAGTTTTCATTATCATACAATGATGAAAATATTACATTAATTAATGCCCTCTCGCAATTGTCATCATTGTCTTGCCTCACTATCATCTCTTTTAGTATTATTATATTTCCTTCATCATTTGTTATCTCTTCTCCATCACCGACTCTAATTAGGAATTCACTAAAATCTTTATTAAATGAGATTTCAGTCCATTGAGATAGAATTGCTTTGACCGATCATGGATTCAGTATTCTAGTAATTAATAGTTTAAATTAATCAATTTATGATTGTAAAAAATTCTTTTGCTCTAACATTAATAAATATTGCTCTAGAAATGACGCTACCTTTGTTATGAAATATAATAAATATAGAGTATATATAGAAATATAATAGATAGAATAAGAGAGAGTAAAAAGAAATTGATTATGTATTAGTATGTTAGTTATCCAATCCATAGAATTCGAGGCCTATTTATAGGATACAAAAAATTATCTTTAAAATACATAACTTTGCACTCTATGATATAACCTTTCATTCTAAAGGACATAACTCTTTATTCCAAAATACATAACTTTTAGATAAATAAATAATATCTTTAATAAACTTAATGTACATTCATTATATCATATAGTTCCATATCACTCCCCTTTGGATGTCTATTACACAAAGAATATGTCTCATTAAAATCTTACTAGAAAAAAAAAAGCCTAGTGAAGAACAAAGAATATAGTATTTTTTGTCTTTTAAAAATTTATTTCTCCTCTTGATGAGACATTACTACTTTTCTTTTCTGTTAGTGTTCCATTCCTTCAGGGAGTATAATATATTTTAATATTTATAGACACCTAAATTTTATTGAAGTTCATTTAATTATTTAATTAGCCAATTAAATTATTGGTTAATTAAATTAAATAATTTATTTTAATAAGTGGACTAATTAAATTAAATCTTGGTTAATAAGTCAAGCGTCTACATAAGTCAAGTGATGCAACAATAGCAGCCAATGAGAGCTTGCCCAGTGGACCAATCAAATTACATACTTGACAAGGGGACCCTCTCAAATATCTATAAATAGGAGGCATCTCTTCACATACAGGGATATACACAGACTAATAGAGAAAAAGATAGAAAAAAAGCCTTGAAGTTCTGTCGAACTCAAGACTACAAAAGTTCTCTTTTAAGTCCAAAGAATCAAAGTTCTACGTCAATTCAAGATCAAATCCCTACGACCCTTGAATCATCAAATGTTCGCTCTACAGCAATTCAACATCAAGTCTCAAGTCTTTCGACCGTTGAATCGTGTTCAAGATCAAGTCTTTCGACCCTTGAATCACGCTCCCAACAAAGAGAAGAATCAGAGGATAATCTTCACTATAATAGGAAATTTCATTAGAGATTGTTTTCGCTACTTACAAATATAATTTGTATTTTGTATTTTTGTTTCTTAAATTTCAAGAACAAATTTTACGCTTATAGATTTCTGGCACGCTTAGTAGAAAATCTCTACCTATCATCTCTTCGCTTTGCAATTCTCGGAGCTTTAACAGGTCAGCTAAAAGATTTGATGGCACCAAGAAAGATTAATGTTACCTCGAAGGTTGCACAAACTGTTGCTTCAAATGTCCTCAGTGCCAGATCCACTGTTGATTCGAGTCTTGATGCAAATATCAAGATGAAGGCTGTCGCAAAAATTTATGCTAGGATGACTCCTCTTCCTCAACAAATTGTTGTTGCCTCGCTAGTTTCGGTGGAGTTAGCTGAGAAAGGTGCTTTCTAAAAGCGGTCGATTGCTTCAGCAGCAAACTCTTCTAACGTCATGTCTGTTATAATGACTGGAACTACATCAGCAGAAGAACTGGATGCTCTTAAGTTGCAAATAGATGCTCTCAATCATGCTCTTCAAGAGAAGGACAACCAAATTACTTATCTCATGAACAAGTTGGATAACGTGACTAAGAAGAGTCAGATATTTGAAAAGGATGAGTCTGCATTAAGAGGGGGGGGGGGGGGGGGGGGGTTATAACACCATTAAAAGAGACCACAACAAGGGAGTCAGCTGAAAAAGGTGTCAAACTTGCTGCTGACGGCTCATTCTCAACTATTCAACTGAAGGAGCTGATTAAAGAAGCCTTGAAAGATCAGTTGGAGACGACGATGCAGCCTTCTTACACCTATTCAAAGGCGTACACTTTGAGGATCGACGTAATAAGGATGCCATGAAATTACCTACCTCCCAAGTTTCAACAATTTGATGGAAAGGGAATCCATGACAACACGTAGCCCACTTTGTGGAAACTTGCAACAATGCTAGCACAGACGATGATCTTCTCATGAAGCAATTCATTCGATCCCTGAAGGGAATTGCCTTTGATTGGTATACGAATCTCAAGCCGAGTTCCATTGATAGCTGGGAACAACTGGAGCGAAAATTCCTCAATTGCTTTTACAGCACCAAACATATAGTTTGCATGAATGAACTCACAGCTACTCACCAATGGAAGGAGAAATCTGTGATTGACTACATTAAAAGACGGAGAAGTCTTAATTTGAACTGCAAAGATTGACTATCTGAATCTTCAGCAATTGATATGTGCATCAGGGACATGCATTGGGGCTTGTGCTACATCTTGCAAGGAATTAACCCTCACACTTTTGAAGAGTTGGCTACTCGGGCTCATGACATGGAGCTTAGTATTTTCGATCATGGAAATTAAAATTTCCCAATTCAAGAGCCAAGAAAGGGAAAAGATAATTTAAAAGCACGAAAATTCACCAAACCATCTGTTAAGTCAGAAGCTAAGCAATCTATGGTTATAACAACAAAGCCAATCAAGTTGCATCCTAAGCTTGAAAGTAAGCAACATATGAAGGCCACTCATTTTCAGCTTGTAGAAAGAAAGAATGCTACGTTAAAGGAGAGGCAGGAAAAGAGCTATCCCTTTTTCGATTCTGATGTTTCAAACATGTTGGATGAACTGCTTAAGCTAAACTCATCCAATTGCCAGAGTAAAATGCCCAGAGGAAGCAAATCATGTGGATGATCTAAATTACTGCAAGTATCATAGACTGATTAGTTATCCAATCGAGAAGTGCTTCGTCTTGAAGGATAAAATTATAGAGCTTCAAAGGAATGGTGTCATCACTTTCGATGAGGAGGAGGTAACTACTAATATGATAACAATAGCGGTTGGTGAACCGCTGATCTCAATAAGAAGAGAAATAACAAGGTTTGGCTCTCTAGACTTGTTTTATGTTGAGGTGTCTGTTCTAAACCAAACTTCTCTATCAAGTGAATTCAACTTGCTACAAGAGGATAGGAGCTTTGCTGGGGGTAATGAACTTGTTGAAAACCAGTTTGAAGATGAAGGATGGACTTTGGTTACTCGCAAAAGAAGTAAAAGGAGAAACCCACTTCCATCTAGGGAGGCTCCAAAGAGGGATAAGGTGTTGAAGAAACTTGTCAAGTCAACACAATTGGCTTCCTCAAAGATTCAAATGAAGTCTTAAAAGCCAAAAAGGATTTTCAAATCACGCGGTAGAAGATTGTATAAAATAAAAGCTCGAAAAACCAATCACTTTGGCAAAATTCATGCCAAAAGAATTAATGGATGCAAAAATTTCTTTTCCTTGCTGTCATGTTGAAGGAGAGATGAAGCAAGATAGCGATGAGGAGATTCAAGAGGTAAAGACCTATTATACTGTTGTGGAGAAAATCACCTTTACTAATGAAGATCGAGTGCTTGATGATAAGCCCCATAATCATCCTTTGTTTATTGCAGGTTATATATGTGAACGGAAGATAGATCGAATCTTACTTGATCCGGGTTCAGCTGTTAACATTATGCCTCTCAAGACCTTTAAGGAACTAGGCATACCCATGGATGAACTGAAGCAAAGTCGATTGAGGATACATGGCTTCAATTAGAATGGGCAAAGGGCTATTGGTAGAATTCAACTCCAATTGCGTATTGACGAGATGGAGTCAAATGTTCTGTTGCATGTGATTTATGTGAGAATGACTTACAATGTACTATTGGGGTATCCATGGATTCATGGGAATAAGGTGTTGCCTTCGACTGACCATCAATATTTCAAATACTCAAAAGATGGAAAAATAAGAATAGTTGTAGCTAATTCGAAGCAGTTTACTGAAGTGAAATCATATTTTCCCGATGCAAAGTTCTACTTTGACGAATTTTCTATTGAGGAAATTCAATCAGTTCTTGAGGATGTTGAAGAAAAGGATCTTGCAAAGAAGACTGAAGAAGGGGAATCTTCCTCAATAGAAAGAGAACAAAGAGGAAGCCCTAGTAAAGACAAGTCAAATGGTTGCAAGAAAAATGAAGCTTCATTTTGTACGTGTCTCCAAAGGCAAAGATAATCAATCTTCCTCCTCAAATCCAGAAGATATCATACAGGGCTTGGAAGATTTGACTCTCCCGATCACTAGTCTGGTTTCCTCTAAAGATTTTAGGCCACCATTAAAGGGTTTTGCAAGGTCTTCCAAGAGTCCAATAGTTGAACTTAAAGCATTGCTGGCCAAAAGAGCAAGTGGTTTTGTCCCCAATGCTTACAAACTACTGGCTAAAGCTGGGTATGGTTCTACTGATGTGGCTTGACTGACAAAAGAGTTCAAGAATGGCGATAGTGAACAACTATCAAACGAAATTCGCAAAGTATGGAAGGAGAAGAGTACTGCTAATCAGAGGTCTAAGAGTGGTCTGGGGTATCAAGCTCCTGCTCCTTTACATTTAAAAATCAAAAGAGAAGCCTCTAATCACATTACTATTGAAGAAATTGAGGAGACTAAAAGTGAGGTCTCAAGACCTTCTGTTTTTAATCGATTATAAGTTTTTTCAAATTGTATTTCAGTCTTCAATCAAATTGGAACTCCAGAAGGTGCAAAGACTGAAAGCAGTAAAACCTTCGTTCACCAAAGACTTAGGATATCAAAGCCAAGTGAAGGAAAGAAGAATAAGAAGAAGCAGTCTACTATTGCTATAGACTATAATGACTTGCGTAGCAACATCTCATCTCGAATGAAAAGAAAAACTGAGTGGGTGGTGACCACGGGGTCCACATTGAAGGCAAAACCCCATACTGTGGTTTTAACCGGCCAAGTCTCTCATCAAACTGAGGAAGAAGAACTTGATGTAGTAATGGTTGGCCATGTTATTTTTCAAGATATGGATCAAGACCGAGATCCCATTGAAGAAAGTGCTGAGGATACTCCCTTGGCTTTAGAGGAGGAAAGTAAAGCTACAGTTGATGAGTTGAAAGAAATCAATCTCGGAACAGTGGAAGATCCTCGCCCAATTTTCCTTAATGCAAATTTGTCATCTGAGGAGGAGATGGAGTATGTTGAGTTATTTCGAGAGTATCAAGATGTATTTGCATGGTCTTATAAAGAGATGTAGGGATTGGATCCTAAGGTAGTAGTCCACAACTTGGCAATCAAATCTGGGGTAGGCCAGTGAAATAAGCTCAAACGTGATTTCGTCCAGAGTTGATCCCACTGATTGAGACTGAAGTCAATAAACTCATTGAAGCCGGTTCATAAGGGAAGTCAAGTATCCTACTTAGATCTCAAACATTGTTCTTATCAAAAAGAAAAACGGGCAGTTAAGAATTTGTGTAGATTTTTTAGATCTAAAGACTGCTTGTCTAAAGGATGATTTTCCTCTTCTCATCATTGAAATTATGGTGGACGCCACAACTGGTTATGAGCGACTTTCCTTCATGGACGGCTCATCTACCTACGATCAAATCCCAATAGCTGTTAAAGATGCAGAAACCACAACATTTTGAATGCTGAAAGATATATATTGCTACATAGTTATGTCTTTTGGATTGAAGAACGTTGGTAAAATACTTGAAATTTTTAATTTAAAAAATTTTCCATTTAAATTTTAATTATAAAAATTCCAACCAATAAAATTATGCCACGTGATATTTATTTGAACCAAAAATTAATTTGAATTGCCCAAAAATCCTGAAAAAACTATTAAATTCGAATAAAAAATTAAATGAGACCCGAATCAAATATTTTTACCAAATACTATTGTGCGTTACTATTTGATTTGCGATTGATTTCAAATGGACGGTTTGTCCATTTCAATAATTGATTGAATCCTTACTCTTTCTTTTTCTTTCTCTCCTTCTCCAACAATACAGCCCTCTCCTCCTCTCTTCTCAAACCAAGCTCTCTCTCTCTCTCTCCTCCTCACTGTGCACGCCGGCCAGCAGCACCGCCACAGCCAGCAGTGACGCCGGCCAGTAGCTCCAGCAATGCTAGCCTCCCCTGCCACGATCTACTCCTCACCATAGCGCCACACCAGCCCACTCCAGCAACCCAGCAACGTCGGGACGCCATCGCAGCAGCAGTCTCCACCGCGTGACCTCGCTCCTGACACTGCAGGACTCCGTGCCGCCGTTTCTCCTACTTCTGCGTGTTGCGCCGGCCACCAGCTCCTCAGTGCGGCTTGTCTCAACAAGAACAACAGGCTAAGTTCGTAATCCGGCCTCCACGCAACAGTTCAGCCCCAATCCAAGCTCAATTTCATCTCCTCAACTCGATCCGGTCCCAATCTACACGTCTCCGACCACCTGGTCGCGATCCGAGACCCGATCGACACCGAATAATTATTTTTGGGACTATAAATTATATTGAAGAGTATAAAATAATTCCCATAAATTTATTTAATTTATTTTAATAATTCTATGGTTGATTTATTATTTTGTGTGAATGGTTGAATTATTGGGTTAGTATTTTTTGTTGTGGTGGATTGATAAATTGATTATGGACTATAATTTATTTTAGCTTGGATGATGTTGATGCAGTGATAGATTTGAGTAGAGGACTTTGATTAGTTAAAAATTATTGTGAGATTTAAATTAATCAATTAAGTAAATTAATAAAGGAAATTAAATTAAATATTTCGTTGATGAAAATTAATTTGGTGGAGGGTTTTGGATCATTACTGTGATTAAAATGAATTGACTACAAGAGCCGTATAATTAAAATTGGAGGATCTAGTTAATTAGATCAGATTGTGTTAATGGTGGATTATTAGGTCAATAAATATTATTGATGAATTATTATTAAGGTTTTAGTAGGTTAAAATTATCTTTGGATAATTAATAAGATTTGAGCAAATTATTATAAGGAATGAATATTGTGTTTTACAAAAGTAAATTAAAGATTAGAATCCGTGAATTATATTTCAACAAATTTATTGGGTTGATGTAGGTTAATAAAGTATCGAAATTAATAGATTTTAGTTAATGAGAATAGAATTAGTGGATTTTAGTTAATTACGATTAATTGGAGAATTAGTTGAATTACTGAGGTTTGATTAAAATAAAATAAGTTGCGGTTGATGAAATTAAAGTAATTTGAGTTCGAGGAGGATTACAACATTATTCAATCAATAGAATATGGATTAGTAAATATTAAGCTAAGAAGAAGGTTTTACTAAATTAAAGTAATTTAGGTTATTGAAATAAATATAATTAAAGGAGTTTACGAGAATTATTGCAGATATGGAAATGATTTTTTAGTGGAATTGACGGAATATTTGTTGTAGATTAAATGTTGAATTATTGGTGTATTTTATTGGAGTCAAAGGATTAAAGTTAGACACTTAATAGGAATGAAATATATTATTAAGAAAATTATAGTTGATGATGTTGAATCACACTTAGAATTATTAGTATAATTTTGAGGTTACTAGAATTAAGAAATTAAATGGCCAAATGTAGGAATATATATTTTTGTGATTGTTACAAATCAGATAAGGGAATTAAATTTATACAGTTTATGGATATATGGAGACTGTAATTGAATTAGATAATAAGGAAAAATATTGGTAGAAGGAATATATTTATTCGAAATGAGAATATTATTGATTGTATCATAATGGTGAGAAAATTAAATTATTCTAAAGGCTATAATAGGAGGTTAAATTAATCGATATTAACAGATAGATAGTGTAGAGTCTAGATTAGTTCCGACAGTTAGGTTATGATATAATTTATTAGATTAATTATTTATTTATTTTTCTTTGGTCAATAGTATGATGAATTCTTTTTTATATTTTTAAATTCTTAGATCGTTCGAGCTCATCCACTTCTCATCCGAATCAAAATCAAAACTAGGATTTGGATATCCTACTAGCACTGTGAGTAATAATATAATGCATGCCAAATTCGTGAATGCATAATTATTTTTAAATCTTGCATCTACTTATTTTCAAATACTTAAATGTCTATGTATATCTGTATACGTGTGGGTGTGCATTAACAAACTCTGTGAATGGTTGCTTGTGTTTAATGTGATGTGATTATTGTGTGGAAGTTAGGACGACGTGAATCGCTTGAGGTTGAGAGCACGGGCATGGTGAGATTGCTGTCAGTGGGCCGTAAGTGGTGGAGTGGCGCCCCCTCTTGTGCACTCTGGATTATGAGATGTGTCATGGAAAAATGTTTTTATAAAGAAAATGATTTTATGAAAAATATTTTTATTTTATTATGATTTTACCTAAATGGAGGGTGGGCTCCCTGAGTGCACAAATCACAGGACCATGAGATTATGTGTAACGCCCCAAAATTTCAGATCTTAAAATGATATTATTTAGGCGAGTCATGAATGGTATCACCCGAGGGAGAAAAAAATATTTTAATTGGACTCGATAATGATATTGAGCATAATTAATATTTGTGGAGTTAATT
>CANUEP010069022.1:0-27161 GCA_947857235.1 Jatropha podagrica | reverse complement strand
TAATTAGGTTAATTAAAATTGGAGTCACTTAGGGTTTTTCCTAGTTTACCCTTAAATAATTAAACAAGATGGCGACTCACACATCACGTGCATTTCTATCCTTTTGTCATATGCATTTCACGCCTATGTGTGTCGGGGTAGGGGTTCACAGGTATGTGCCCCTTTAGCAATCCCCTTTTGCTTGCGCTTCCTATTTGCACTTGAATCACACTACAAATGAAGGCAAGGCACATAGACAAGAATAATAAACTCAGCTAACTTGTATATGTAAGAAGCAAACATCCTGATCATTGCACATGTAAACAATAGAAAAAAGCATTACATGAACCTGTGTTATGTTGTCCTCTAAGTTAGTTGTGTCAGTTGAGGCAGCCCTGCTTCTCTTGTTCTCATTAGTCTTTTTAGCTTCCTTTTGCTTTCCTTTAGGTTTAAAGCCGGAGGTAGACTTAGAAAATAAAAAATACCACATATTAGTATATTGAAAAGAAACTTAGCAATACAATTTAAAATTATATATCATTACCTCTGCTTGTCCTTTATTCTTAGGGCAGCCTCTTACATTGTGCCCCTTACCACCACATGCTATGCAATGCATAACTCTACCAACCCTACTAACTTTATATCCAACTTTTCGAGTATCATGGACCCCTTTTCTCCTAGCTGTCTTCCTCTTCCCAGGTTTGACCTTAATTTCACCAGGCACAATGACCCCATTACTTGACTGTGGCAAGAATAATCTACCCCTAACAGGTTGCATTGAGTATTGGTATGCTTTGAGGTAGGTTTCTTTGTGATACCACTTAGAAATGTATGCTTCTGATTCTAGATCTTTAGAGTACATTGCACATATAGCATGTGTATAAGGAATCCCAGTCAAATCCCAGCCTCTACATGTGCAGGTTTGCTTGGATATGTGCACATAGTGTTTGTTTGCAACATTATAAATGTTACAAACCTCATAACCCCCCTCCCCACTTGGATCAATGTACCAATCAAATGACATGGCCTTATTCTTCTCTAATTTCTCCATTGCTCCAGGTGAAATGTCAGTAATCCAACTTGCTGCGCTCCTTTTTTTGAGGATTTTCTTCATCACCTCAACTCTGATTTCCTCTAACATGGTGATGATAGCTTTATGTCTTGCTTCAAGGATCTAGCCATTGAAAATCTCACATAAGTTGTTGTTAACAACATCGCACTTGAAATTTGTTTAGTAGAAAGCCTTTGTCCATCTTTATAGTGGGTAGTGTAGTACATCATCCAAAATGCACTCACCAAGTTTCTCAAGCTCATCCAAGTTGTACTTCAATTGTGGAATGAAAATGGACTTTGCACAAGCCTAGAAAGCCACCTTCCTCTCTTGACCTCTCCATTTCTTTGCCCAATTGGCATACACATGTCATGCACACACCCTATGTTCCATCATGGGCAATATTTCTTTAAGACCACTGTCAAGTCCCTACCACACAAATAGAAGGAACATGTCAAATTGTGTAATGGAAAAGAAGGAAGTGTGCAAAATATGAGAAAGAGTTAAGAAGAACATACCTTTTGCATATCTAATATGATGCAGTATCCATCTCCATCCTCCAAAGGCAAGTCGTGCTTCAAACATTTGAGAAACCAACCCCAATTTGACTTATTTTCTATCTCAACTATAGCCCAAGCTAATGGAAACATTTGATTGTTTCCATCTCTAACCACAGCAGTCAATAGTTGACCCTTACAAATGCCTTTCAAGAAACACCCATCAAGGCCGCTAACAGGCCTACACCCAGCTAACCACCCTTGTTTTAAAGCATCAAAATAGACATAAAATCTACAAAATTGGTTCTTTCCTATTTCTTCATTTCTAACAGCTTTGACAACACAAGTTGTCCCTGGAATATTAGAGAATAATATCTCATCTACATAATTATGCAACAATTCATACTCAAACTTGTAGTCTCCTATTATTTCTTTCATAATCTTGTCCTTAGTCCTTTTACAAATAGTTAAACCTACATTAACCCTCAACTCAGTCTTGCATACATAATGTAATCCCCTAAGAGTAATTTAGGTTGTTGGATAACCCTATCCTTTAATTGCGTAGCTAGGAAGTTTGAGTTGGCAAATCTATTTTTCAAGACCTATAGCATTTATGGAGTGGCCTATATGTCTTAACAATTAAGGTGTCATCATTGCTCTCATTAGATGCAAAAAAATGCCAAGGGCAATTCTCCCTATACTTCACCCTAACCCCTTTTGGCTCATTTTTTGTAAATTGTACCCCCACACCTTTCTTAATGGCATACTTAGCAATGGCTTCCCTAACTTGTGTTACATTTGCAAAAACCATGCCTAGACAAAAATTAGGGATTTCAGAAGAAGGGTCAAAGTGAGGTTTAATGGATTTTTGCCTAAGAGCATCATCAGCACAATCATATCAGAATCATTATAATAGCTACCTAGGTCTGAGCTATCATAATATTCTGAGTTATTACCCTCATCCCTACCCCCCTCATTACTTTTTTCATTCTCACAATTCTCATCATCCTCACCTTCTTCATTTCTAAATCATTTTCTTCATCTCTCTCATTTAAACATTCTTCCTCAACCATTTTCTTTTTTTAAAACTGCCTCCCTAACTTTTTTCCTAACTGCCAAAAGTTCCTCATCATCATCATCATCATCACTCACGCCATGGTCCTCTTCAACATTAACTTCATGAACATCATCATCCTCATATTCTGCAAAGTCATTGACCCTTGAACCCTTCCCCATAGTTACATAATTTGAGTCACTTTCATTGTGAGATACAATTTCCATAAAAGTTTGAGCTTGGAAGCGACTTAGGCTTTCTTGAGCAACCTCTAAAACACCTATATGGTCAACAAAATAACTCTATTATATCACCATCACAGGCAGTTAATCTAATGTGGGAAACTACTTCATCATTCATAAGTAACCCATAATTTAAGTTACCTGACCCTTTATGATATAGGCCATGTATCCTACAGTAAGCTAAATCTTTGGCATATGATATTAAATTTGGATAAGACATTAAATCCACGTCAAAACACTCACTAACTTGTCACGACCCAAAATTGTGGGCCAGACTGGCACTAGGACCTGGGTAAGCTCAAGGCCCCTGAGGCCCGTAGTAAGCCTAAACTATAATAATCTATTGCTGTTATAATTTGAATCTAGATATAGTAAGCCCATATTATGACATTATCAAATATTAGTCAATTATCAATTCTAGCCCAGCTTCAGTATCAAGTATCAATTATAGCTTGGGCATGTACTCTTTTATTAAAAATGCATTTTCTAATGCCAAATAAATTAGTCATAATATGGTCAAACTATTCCTACCATAAATTCTCCAAATCCATAAAGTACTCCACAGGTTATTTATTATCACGCTATTATTTTACATAGCCAACTATGAATTCATTATCCTAACTGCGGAACCGAAGAAAAATACTCGGAGTATCTCAAGACAAGAATAGTTCATACTAACATTTTTAAAGCTGAAAATAATCATTGAACCTCTATGGAGAAAGAAGTAGAGTCTTAAGAACCAACACTACTTTTGTTTCCTAAAAAATGTTTATGGATGGGGGATGAGTTTCACTAAACTCAGTGAATAATAATAAATAATGCAAACCCACACATTCAGGCAGTATGCTTTCACAATATATATAAAATGGGCATACTTCACAAGCACGTGTCATACATCAATACCTTCAAACAAATCACATTCAGATATTCACAACATGTAGAAATTGGTCAATGACGTTAAAAATCCAACTATTAGCCCCCAGCCAATTTCCATTATAATATATATATATATATATATATATATATATATATATATATATATATATATATATATCAGGGAGCTGATCCTCATACCTGGCCCACTGACCCATAGTGACACACGTCATCCCAAATTTCATCCAGATACAAAGCACATTATTTCACATTGCTTCACATTGCAATTATTCGCCAAATATATTCAATACAATAAATGCAACGTATGAATGTAATCAAGGGCGAAAATTATATAAATTTATAGAACCGAAATATTATATATCAAAGACTAAGATTATAGAACTGGAATATTATATTTAAAATATGAAGAATATCAATATAATAATAGAAATAGGGAATGATTCATGATTATTTTAAATAATATAAAGAGTATATGATATGCATATGAAATGCATGTATGCAAGATGGTGTGCACAATTTATTATTACTCACAGTGACCACAGAATAATTCAGGTTTGCATTGAGTTTTGACTTGAAGGAACAGTGGAGGAACTTGGTTGATCTAAGAAACACGTATAATAGGAAAAATGATATCAGGTAAATGCTCCTTTAATTAAGAATTGAAAGAATTAATTTAAAAACCTATCTGGTTATTCCAACTCTCATTAAAACAACATTTCTACAGAATTATGTTGCCCACTTATTTTTAATATAACTTAACTTCCTAAGATAGTAATCCCATATATTAAGCAATTATAATAACTTATAATAAACTTTATAACTTATAATCACTCTTTAATTCAATAACTTAATTTCTTAATTCTATTGTCTTCAAAATATATTTATACTCCTATTTGTAATTTAACACTAAAATATTTCGCTTAATAATATAATTTATTATCTAATTTATTTAAATCAAAATCCCTAATAATTTCACCATAATATTCACTATAACTCATTCTCCATTTAATCAAACTTCAATAATCAATCTAACTCCAAAATTATCATATTTAACTCAATTTCATTAATCATAACCTTTTAACTATTAATTTTATTCCTGTAGAAGATACCAATGCATATATTTAAATTTACTAATTATTCGTTAATAACAATTTTAACCAATTAAAATCCTCAAATGTATTTTGTTAGCAATTTCACCAAATATTTATTTTCAATCCGAATTTACCTTAAACTCAATATTTCATATAATAAAACTTATTTCACCAAAATTCAATTTAATGCCCGAAATAATAATTTAATTATCTAAAAATCATTAATAATATCCGTTAACCTTTAGTTAACTAATTCATGTCCCTTAAATTCGGTTTACTAAAAATTCGTATTAACCTAATTTTACCATTTACAAAATTTATTTGATTAATTAGTTAATTAGAGAATTGTGATAATTGATTGATTTTAGGATTTTGAACAATTGTTTGGTTGGATTTTTATATATTTGTGGTTAATTGTTAGTATTTTGATTATTTAATTTTATTATATTGTTAGATGATTGATTAATTAATTTTTAGTATTTTGATTGAGAAATCAGTTAAAGAGAGTATTTGTGGAAATTGATTTATTATTTAGTTGATTTTGTGGTATATTGATAGAATTGTGGTAGTTAATTGATTATTTAGTTGTAGGTTGAGATTTATTAATTTTAGTTGGAATTATGTTGATTAAGGAGGTTAATTTGATTTTAGGATATTAATTATTAATTTTGGTATTTTGATTGATTAGTTTTATTAATTAGGTGGTTGATGGCTTATTTGTTGATTTTATATTATTGGTGGATTTAATTATTTTTAGGGATGATGTTGGCAATTAATTAGTTAAATTGAGTAGTTATAGTGGTTAATTATTTATAGGAGGTTGATTTATTATTTTGGTTGATTTTATTATATTTAGAAGGTATAGTTTTAGAATTTTGATAAATTATTGATTATTGGGTTATTAGTTAATTTCAGTATTTTTGATTAATTAATTAATTATGTAATTGATGATTTGGTATTGATTAAATTGTTGAACATTTGTGATGAGAAAATGATGTTCTCTGTATCTGGGTGGAAATTGAGACGACGTAGGTCACTATGGCACCATTAGCTGGGTATAAGGGATCGACTCTCTAATATATATATATATATATATATATATATATATATATATATATATATATATGTGTGTGTGTGTGTGTGTGTGTGTGTGTGTGTGTGTGTTAATGAGAAAAAGGTAGGCCAAGGGCCGGTGGATGGATTTGTGATACTACTGATCAATTTTCACGTGTTGTGAATATTTGAATGTGATTTGTTTGAAGATGCTAATGTTGTGCCATGTGCTTGTGAAAGTATGTTCATTTCATATATATATTGTGAAAGCATTCTGCTTGAACGTGTGGGTTTGCATTATTTATTATTATTCACTGAGTTTAGTGAAACTCACCCCCCTTCCATAAACATTTTTCAGAAAATAAAAGTATTGTTGATTTATAAGACTCTGCTTCCTTCTCTATAGAGATTCAAACATGTTAGTATGAATTATCCGTTGATATTTGTGGTTTTCCGCACATTTTATTTAATTCTGCAGTTAGGATGTTTAATTAATATTTGGTTATATAAAAGAAATTATCATGTGATTATAAATAAATTGTGGAGTGATTTATGAATACTTGGATACTGTATGATAGGAATAGTTTGACCATATTATGGAAGATAAACTTTATATGAGAATGTATTTTTATTAAATGGATATGGGCTTGAGCTGTGAACAGTATATGGTATTAAGGCTGGACTAGAAATGTTAACTCTGATTAATTTATGAATAATGTCATAATATGGGCTTGCTATTTTCTTAGTAAGATATTAATAGTAATGGATTTTAATAGTTTAGGCTTGCTACGGGCTTCGGGGGCCTTAAGCTTACCTAGATCCTAGTGCCAGTCTGGCCCACGATTTTGGATCGTGACATAACCACACTCACAACTCCCCCCATATAAACCCATTTGTTAGGCTCTAGTACAAACCTGCCCCAATGATTTATCACAAATTTCACATTGTCATTCTACATGAATCAACACACAGACACAATAACTATGCATTACAAATATGAAATTTGTCAACAAATTGTAAAGAATATAAACACATCATCTCCCTCAGTTGAAATACGAATTCAAATAATATCTTTACTTGAAAAAGAACCCAATTGCCCTAACATTTGCATGACTCGTGCATATATGTAACTCTAACAGCACTAGAAAATAAAAAACTTTATTAAAAAATTTTTCTTAGATCCTTTATTTTTTTTTTTTAAAGAAGAAAGCGAAATGGCATCAGTGCTTTTTATGGACCACAATGTTGCACATTAAGTGACAAGAACCCAACAAAATTTCACAAAAAAATAATAAACAAATAGTGAAATAAAGGATCTTGATTAAATAATGACCTCACCTCTTTTTCCCAAAAATCCAGTAGTTTGTGGTCCACCAACACACAAAGTTACCTCTAGCTATAGGTTACTATACCATTAGACCTTCGACACAGCTTCATCACCGATTTTTCTAGGTTTGCCTGTATGCACTAAAGGAATTGTACCTAACCTAACCTTTTTGTCGATTGAGAAAGAACAAAGAGGAAGCTGAAAAAAGGGTCCACGATGTTTTAGGGATTTTATCTTGCTCTTTGATTTTGTCAACAAGCAAAGCATCGTTGTACCTCACATAACGTTAGGGCTTTAAGGGGTTTCTACTAAGCAAAAATGGCATCATTTCGCTAGTGGAGTGGGTGACTTTCATTAGCGGAACGGTGCCATTTCAGTAAGAGGAGGGCGGACATATCACGCTAAAAATGATGACGTTTTGAAGCTAAAGCGGTCTAATGCCAGACGCGCTCAAATTGTGATCGCAGCCCACGCTCTGTCAAACTTTGCTAAAAAGGGTCACGTTAGCAATATGCTTGAAGTTTGGGTAGTTGATAGGCAAATATTTTTAAAAAACGGTTAATTGAAAAACATTACGAAATTTGAGAGCCAAAAATTGTGTTTGGCCAAAAAATATCCCAACTAGACCTAGAGTTATATAGATGAATAAACAATGACCAAAATATTGTTAGAAAGAAAGAAATGATTTATTAGATAAAGGATTGAATAGAAAATCTAGGTCCCCTTGGACCTGCTTAGCTTTTTATGTCCAGAATGCAAAAGAAATAGAAAGAGGAGAACCCAGGTCAGTTATTAGTTATAAGTATTACAATGGATTAGGTATCTTATACCAAATAAAAGATATTTATTAAAAAGGTTACATAGTGAAAATATATTTTCTAAATTTAATATGAAATCAAGATTTTGGTAAATAAAGATACATGAGTTTGATAGATAAAAAACTTATTTTAATGTTCCCTTTGGTTATTATGAGTGGAATGTTATGTCATTTGGTTTAAAAAATGCCCCTTATGAATTTCAAAATATTATGAATGACATTTTTAGCAATTATCATGAATTCTCATTAGTTTAGATCGAGGATGTGCTTAGTTATTCGAATGATATATATCAACACTTTTCTCATTTAAAAATGTTTTATAATATAGTTAAGCAAAATGGTTTAGTTGTTTTTCTCCTAAAAGTTAAATTATTTCAAACTAAAATGACATTTCTAGGACATGACATTTTTAAGGTACTGTTAAACCAATTGATAAATCAATTAATTTCACTGAAAAATTTCCAAATGAAATTACCGATAAAAATCAACTATAAAGATTCTTAGGACGTTTGATCTATGTTGTTGATTTTATGAAAGATATTTGAATTATCTGTCAACCATTATTCAATAGGTTAAGAAAAAACTCTTCTCCCTAGACTGAGAAACATACGGAGATAGTTAAGATCATAAAGTCTAAAGTTAAGAGCCTTCCTTGTCTTTCAATACCAAATCCCAACTCATTTCTTATATTAGAAACTGATGCATCAGATAAGCTATGGAGGTATTCTCAAAAAAAGATTACCAAATCAATCTTTCGAATTTTTAGTTAGATACCATTCTGGAGCATCGAATGATAAACAAAAGAATTATTCAACTATTAAAAAAGAATTACTTTTAATAGTTTTATGTATTACAAAATTTGAAGATGATTTAACTAATAAATTTTTTTTTTTACAAATTGACTGCTTAGCAACAAAAAACATTTTAGAAAAGGATGTTAAAAACATTATTTCAAAGCAAATTTTTGCTAGATAACAAGCTCTTTTATCATGCTTTGATTTTGAGGTTGAAGCCATTAGAGGCACCTCTTAACTCTTTACTTGATTTTCTTACTTGTGAATTTTTAGAGGTAAAAGATAAAAATAAATAAAATTTTCCCTTTATCTAAGAATTTGTTAAGCAAAACTTAATGACATTCCCATTAAGAATAAAATTACAAAAGAAAGCTACAGTAAAAAGTGTGAGTAATTCTTCTCCATTACCCGGCCCTTCAACTACTCAATTACCAATTCCAGCCTTTACTTCAACTACTTTTGTTATAAATAGACTTACCAACTATCATGATGCCCTAACTAATGCATCATCATCCACAGTTAATTATCCTTACATGAATAAGAATATAGATATACCAATTACCAACAGCGAAAAAGCATATACTAAATGTTCAAATTTTTTGGAGGTTGCTCAAAAGATATTTCCTTAAATTTCCATTTTGTTCCCGAATCACTTTCAAAAATTATAAAATTTTATGAGTTCATATTAGTTGATACAGAAAATATTCATGATCCAGAAGATGTTAAAAAGGTTTTTTATTCAAAAGTTCAAATAAAAAAGGTTTTTCTCTTTCTCTGATTGGAATCAGAATCCATACACTAAGAGAAATATTTAGTTAAAACTTTATACCAAGTTATTTTAACTATGAAGATTATAAAAAAGCTTGATATAATGCATTTTATTTAAGATAGCATAATCATTCATGGTTCATGATAATTCCATGAGGTTCAATTACAGATTTTCCTTTTTGGTTTTCAGAATGGTTCAAGTATTTCAGATGTTCAATTAAAAATATTCCTACAAATCTAAAATAAGGCTTTGAGCTTTACGATAAACAATTAACCAATTTCAGTAAAGATAAGTTACTCTCATTCTTAGCCACTTTTGGTATTCCATGGATCTTATCTTGGAATTATCAAATCAAACAAGTTCAACCACTACCCTTTCCTCCTATGCTGGTTAGAATCTTTAGCAATAAATGGTGGAAAGACTACAGCCAAAGCCAAGCCTGTGTCCAAGCTGTTCAAAGATACTTCAGTTGAAAATGACATCTACCTTTGGCGAAAAATCTAAAGAATCTAGATTTCTTAATAGATAAAGGCAAGTGGCAAGCTGCCCTCGCTGCTACTAGTTCAATTGGAAAATTCAAGAAAACACTACAAGATATAAATAGTCAAGTATCGCAAGAGGACGAAGATGAAAATGAAGTCATATCTAGTTACTCACCACTCCATGAAGATGATTATTATGAGATAAATCAAATATTTGAAATCTATCCAGTTCAAGTAAATTCAAGATATGTTAAAGTAAAGTTATTTATCTTATTTGACTCCTTCTGTCATCATAAAAATATGTAAAGTTATTTGTTTGTATTAGGCCCTATCCATTTTTTTTGTATTAGGCCATATCCATCTTTTATAGATAAGGTTTATCTTATTAAGTAATAGTTATTTGGACTTTAAATCAAATGAAGTCCATACTTTTCTATAAATAGCTAAGTATGTTATGAGAAAGGCAGAGGTTTTTAGAAGAAATGTGTTTGTGCTATCTCTATACCATGCTCTTTCAAAAGCTTATACTCCCTTTTCTCGTAAGTAATAAGTTTTCTTTTGTGTAATTATCGTTTTAACTTTGTTCTATGTTGAATTACTTCAATTAAATAATTACTTTACATTAGTTAATTAATATGAGTATTTATACTTATGTGTATCATATTTCTTTTCCCAATCTCTATTCTCCTTTTCATTTCAATTTTAGAATTAACATTACTCAAGAATTAAAACTGAACATACATCTCTTCCTCCATCCCTTCACACTTTTAGTAAGGCCCTTTCTAGTATCAAAGCCAAATCCCTATAGATTGTAAGGGTAATGTTATTAGTTACTTAAGGATTAATTGTTGAGAATTAGATATAGAAATCTATGAGTTAAACTATTATTAGTTGTCATTACGAAGCTATTAGATTATTGTGCTCAACTGGTGTAAGCATTGGTCAGCCGTGTGTTTGGTGGTCCCGCAAAGGTAGTCCCAGTAATCAATAGTATCTAATTGCAATTTTTAATTGGCTAGATGAGTAGATTACTAAATCTTCTTTCTAATAATAAGTCTTTAAATATTAATGACCCTAGTTCTAGCCTTAGTGATCAAAATACCCAATAGATGAATATCACTCATGTAGAGAATCAACTACATAATGGGTCTATCCCAAAACATGATATTAACACTATTTACAAAATTGGTTCTTTTGATTTTCTTTCTGATTATTCAATTAACAAATCGAACAATCTATTCCATTAATTCATATGCATGAAAATATTTAATTATTTTCTTCATAAGCTATTTTGAAGCGTAAAGAAAAATATAAATTTTTGCATATAGGTATAGTTCAAGTTGCAATTAAACCTTTATTTTGAGTTAGTTTAGATATTTCTGTTTTTGGATGTTTACGAGACGCAAGACATTTAAATTTTTCTAATTCTCTTTTAGCTGTGATTGAATCTAATTTAGCTAATGGTCTTGTCTATTTTTTATTATTATCAAAACTTTTCTTTCTCTTTATGATCCAAATATTCTAAATGTTTTAACCTTAACAATTAAATATAAAAATATGAACCTTTCAAATAATACTAGGTCTATAGTAGTCATCTATATAATTTATTATAAGGTTATGACAATACCCTATATCCTAGATCTAGACACTCTTTAACTAGAAACGAGACAATTATTTTTGAAGCTAATACCCAACTTACGAAAGTATACAATCGTAAAAGACTAAAGTTCCATGAATTAACTCAAGGAAATTTATGGGATCTTTAAGAGATTAGCCATCTAGTATCTATTGAAAATATTTCTACTTCCTCTAGTATAGTAGGAGATATCGATGGAAGTATTCATATTCAGTTTCTTCCTTTAGAAAATCCTACTAGACAAATATTTAGGTTCGAGAATAGTAGGTTATCTACATCTACTCAAATGCTAAACATTCAATTAAAAAGTGTAGATTTAATAGATCTATGCCTAGACCCATATATCAAGAAGTAGAACAACCAGTTAACTCTTTACCCTTCTCTCCTTCTAAATCTTTGTCTTTCACAAGATTTGCTTTGGAATACATATCTCAATTAAACATTATTAGTGAAAATGAATTCTCAATTAATAAAGAATTTCTTAGGAAAAAAATGACTAGTGATTATAACTTAGATAAGTGTCATTGGTTCTTTGAAAATTATTCAAAAGGAAAAAGAGATCAAATTAGAGAATTATATTATAATTGCATGAATCAATATAAGGTTAATATCCCATTCTTTCAGTGGCTTTCTATTTATTCTACTGAGAATGATATAGAATACCCCTTTTATGAAGTATTAGTTAATTAAAAGGTAACTAAGGAATGGATAACTACATCTAATGACGTTACATCCATTTATCCTCCTCTAAAAGAAATTAAATTTGGTCATCAACATCAGATAATTATAGGATCTCCTTTTCAGATGACAAATACGATAGACGATGATAAGAAAAACCCTACATTAAAAGATATTTAAAATGTTATATTTCAAAACAATTATACAAATCAAATATTCAACCCAATAACATAACAATTAGATATACTAGAAACCCAAAATCCAGTATCTTATACTTCTCCTCTATAAAGACCTTTACCAATTACAAAACCAGAACTTCCAATATTTAACCCCCATGAAACACCTATAGAACAAACAGTTAAGTTAGATAAAACAAAAGATATATTAGAAAAGATACACAATAGGTTAAATTATTTCAATATCTCCTATTCTTCTAATAGATATTAAGTAAGGTATAAACAATTCGAAGAAAATGAAGAAGAATCAGATACATATATTAGTCAACTAAAAGAGCAATTTAGTGAGACTTTTATTGTTCAAAAAATT
Organism: Jatropha podagrica; assembly: GCA_947857235.1. Classification (NCBI taxonomy): domain Eukaryota; kingdom Viridiplantae; phylum Streptophyta; class Magnoliopsida; order Malpighiales; family Euphorbiaceae; genus Jatropha; species Jatropha podagrica. Next base: position 14,251 of record CANUEP010069022.1, on the reverse strand, counting down.
CATATTTCACAATTATCGAAAATTAGAAATTTTTACCCTAGGCCGAAATCCTCATATATACAATATGAAGATAGATTCGCAATGACTTAACCTAGATATGATGGAGAATCAATTAATGAATGGAATATAGCTGGGTTATTAGAATATCAAATAATACACATACTGCAAGGAATGATTATGGCCTCATCACCCTATAAACCTAATGGTAAAATTGTCCCAGCTGTAGCTCATACATTAATCTCAAGGTTTATTGGTCAACTAAAAAGATGGTGAAATAATTATCTTTCACTTGAAGAAAGGTGGAAATATTGAGTGCAACTAAAACTATAGTTAAGAAGGAAGGTCAACAACAAATACATACAACTGTACAAGACACAGTTAATACACTGATAATTGCAATTACTAAAAAATTTATAGGTGAACCTGGTGAATATCAAGTTAGAGTCTCTGAGTTACTAACTAATTTAACTTATCCAAAGTTACAAGATTTTATATGGTATAAGGATGTGTTTCTTATAAAGGTATTTACTAGGCAAGATTGTAGCCATGCCTTTTGGAAAAAAAGATTTGTAGGTGGATTACAGAAGTTATTTGCTGAAAAGGTGCATTCACGAATACGAGGGATATAAGGAGGATTCATACCTTATGACACCCTCACATATGGAGAAATTATTAATCATGTTAATAATGAAGGTTTAGCCTTATGTACAAATCTTAAGTTAAAGGCAAAAATGCAGAGTGAATTCCATTAAAGTAAAATAGAATTAGAAAGTTTCTATAGTCAATATGGATATGAAAGGTTTAATCCTCCTTCCATTAAAAATAAAAGAAAACATAAAAAAAACCTTATAGAGCCAAAACTTTTAGAGCTAAAACTTTTCAAGATAAAGCTTTTAAAGATAACAAACCTTCTCGAGATACTAAGAAGAATATAGTTAAAAGAAAAGGTAAAAGAGAAATAGTATGTTATAGGTGTGGAAAAGTAGGATACTATAAATCACAACATAAGATGAAAGAAAAGATAAATAACTTAGATATACTGGACAAGTTAAAACAGCAAATGATGAATTTGCTTCTCACTGATATAGATTTAGAAATAAGTGGCAACCTTGAAGATTTATGTAAAATAGAATCTAGTTATTTAAAAGATAGTTCAAACGATATAGATAATTGTAAATGCGATGGTCCTTGTATTTTTGAATTAAATAGTATAAATGTAGTTACCAAAGAAATTGATTTTCTTTAGAATGTACAGATGAGAGTGAATATAAGGACGTGAAAAAAAAAATATTTGTCAAAATTAAAAGATGTCATATTACATTAAGATAAAGAACAATATGAGCCATAAAAGTTAAAAGAAATATTTAATAGATTTAATAGTAATAAAGAGAAACTTTCCCTTTCTTTAACCAAACTACAGGAAGAAATTAACATAGTCAAAAAATGAAATAAAAGAATTAAAGTAAGAACATAACAAAATTAAACAAGATATCATCTTATTACATGTTAATAAAATAGTAGATGTATAGGCATAACCCTCAGAAAATATAAAGATTAAAAATTTGGCCGAAACTCTTATGATGAGTTTATTAATGTGATTTCTAGAGTAAGCTTTCATGTGGATAGTTTTAGTTAAAATAGTAATTAATAAGGATTTCCAGTTGACTACAACTGCATTTGTTGACTCCGATGCAGATAAAAATTGTTTACAAGAAGGATTAATTCCAACTATATATTATGAAAAAACAAAAGCAAAATTATACATAGCTGATGATAGTAAGTTAAGAGTAGAATATAAGTTAAAAAAAGCAAAAATATGTGGTGATGGTTTTTTTATTAAAGCTCCTTTTATTCTAATTAAAAATCTTACTACGTAAGTTATATTAGGAACACCATTTTTAGCTACTATTCATCCTTTTAGAGTAGATAGTGAAGGATTAAAAACAAATATTTTAAATAATCCAATATGTTTCAAACTCAAGTACAATAAAATTAGCTATTAGAGGCAAGAAATTAATAATATTAGGATTGAAAGGCAATTACAACAAACTTAGGTACAATAAAAAATTAAAGATTTTGAAGAACTTTTAAACAAAGATGTATGTTCAAATATTCCTGATAGCTCATAAATTAAGCATAAAATGTTATATATTTGATTATTGTTTATGGGTGATTCCTGGCTTAAATGAAGACTTTTCACTTGGTTTTTATATTTTCCTTAGGAAATGTTACATTTGGTGAAAAGGAAGCTTTTGAGGCTAATTTCGTGAAGTTTTGATGAAGCTATCAAATTGGTACTAAGTCTTCAAAAATGCTTCTAGAAGTCTGCAGTTAGCGCTTGGTCAAGCACCGGGAGAGACTAGTTTAAGAGAGAGAATAGCTACTGGAAGTATTGTAATAGTGCTTGGGCAAGCACCAAAGAGCTATGACATGGATTTTGACAAATCTTACCAGATGCGAGGAAATCTTTTAAGTGCAAGCTGGTCTGATTTTTTAGGGATTTTACAGATAATTAAATATTCTAGATTTATTTTTAAAATATATTTTTTTAGTTTTAGGGATTTCTTGTTCTCTTATATATTTTGAAGGTTTGTAAAAGGGAATCTTCTCCTCTTCCTCTTCACTTTTCTACGCTTAAAATAAAATAGCAGATTCATTTTTATTTTCTTCATATTCTTCGCAGCCATGAGCGGCTAAGCTCAATATTTTCAATCAAGGGTTGAATTCAAGTTGGGATTCTTCACAATTGTAAGATCTAAACGCGATAAGTATACTCTTCAAATTTGATTGGCTTTTGTGTGTTTTCTAGTTTATGAGAAACCCCATCCCTAGTGTTTTCTTATTATTTGTTCAATAAGGGCCCATTGTTCAATCTATAGGAAAGCATATAGCTATCAATAAGGTTGAGATTTGTATTGTCTAACTGAATTGAATAAGTAGCAAATAATATAATTTGATTGTGTCCAAGCTTTCGAACTATATTATGGAAACCCATAATCTATTTTAAATGAACCGCGCTTGTGAGTTTGTTGAATAGGGCAGGGTCTTTCTAGTTTGTATTGCTATTTGTGAATTAAATTCTATCGCTTGTTTAGGGTTATTCACTAATTAGGGGTTATTCAAGCCCTTTGTCTGTATAATCTAATATTACGGAAAGACTTTTTGGAGGCGCTTGTCCAAAGATTATAACCTGTCAGTCTTTCAATTTTTAGAACTATTTTTGTATCAATGATCGATCAAGAGAATCCCATGCTGTAAATCACCTTTGGCTGAATCATTTCCTCTATTGGTATTTAATTATTTAATTTATCGCTTTTTGTTACTTAGTTGTTATTTTCAATTGCAACTTGATCAAAACCCCCCTTTTTATTTATTGTCTTTATAAACTAGTTTCAAATTAAAAATCAAGTTTTGTTAGTCTCTAGGGTTCGACCCTTCTTTCCTTATCTACAATGTATCTAGATTAGGAAATTAAGAATTATTTTTGGTGGCCTTGACACCCATCAAATTTTTGCGCCGTTGCTGCGGACTAATTTAAATTTGATTTTTGATTTTGATGACCAGATCTAAACAGGCTAACTTAGATTTTTATCTAGAAATTGAGAAACGAGCGCGTGCATTAAGGAAAGTAGTAAGACTACGAAAGAAACAAGTAGCAAGACTATGAAAGAAACAACCAGCAAGAATGTGAAAGAAACAAGCAGCCACGACATCCACATCTCCTTTAGACAAACCAACACCCGAATTTCCAATAGAATCCGAAGGAGCAAAAATTGAGTCTGAAGAAGAAGAAGTCATGGCTGAGGAACGGATAATGAGACAGCTACACGCACCTTTGGTGGAACAACAATCTCTTTGCATTAATTATCCAACTTTGGAGGTGGCATTTGAGCTGAAATCAGGCTTAATACACCTACTCCCTATCTTCCGCAGATTCGAGAATAAAGACCCAAACAAGCACCTGAAGGAGTTTCATGTAGTTTGCTCAAGTATAAGACCGCAAGGAGTGACGGAAGAGCAGATTAAGTTAAGGGCGTTTCCATTTTCTATGAAGGATGCCACTAGGGAGTGGTTGTTCTACTTGCCTTTTGGATCCATTAGAACATGGGAGGACATGGTCCGACTTTTCCTGGAGAAGTATTTTCTAGCTTCAAGAGGAGCTTTGATTCGAAGGGAGATCAATGGCATCAAGCAAAAAGAAGCAGAAGCTCTCCATGATTATTGGGAGAGATTTAAGCAACTGTGTGCCAGCTGCCCATAGCATGGAATTACTGAACAATCTTTAATTCGGTATTTCTATGAAGGAATGCTAGATTTAGAGAGAAGAATGGTTGATGCAGCATGTGGAGGAGCTCTTGTCAACAAAACTCCTCGACAAGCTTGAGAAATCATATCTACCATGGCTGCCAACACACAATAGTTTGGTAGACGCCAAGACGTTCCAAAGAGAGTCAATTAGGTAAGTGATTCTAATATTGAGCAAAAACTTAATGAGCTAACAAGTATGGTTCAAAGTATTGCTATAGGTTTGTTCCCTCAGGCTAAAGTATGTGGAATCTGCACTTACCATGGACACACGATTAACATGTGCCTAATGTTGTAAGAAGGTGATCAAGAACAGGTAAATGCTATAGGCAGATTTCTTGGCCAGCCTCAATGAAAGTATGATCCGTACTCAAACACGTATAACCCAGGATGGAGAGATCATCCGAATTTCAGCTATGGAGGAAGGCCACAAAACGCGCAACAATTCCATTATGCTCCACAGTAGCAGCACCCTCAAGTAAGCTCTAAATCAGGTATGTCTCTCGAAGATATAGTTAAGTCACTTACTACTAACACTCAACAATTTCAGCAGGAAACCAGAACCAGTATTCAAAACTTAGAGAACCAAGTAAGTCAGCTAGCTACTTCTCTAAGCAAATTGGAGTCGTAAGGAAAGCTACCTTCTCAAACCGTTGTCAACCCCAAGCAAAATGTGAGCGCAATCACCTTGAGAAGCAGGAAGGAGCTGGTGACCCCAAATCCAAAGAAGGAACATGGCGATTCAAAGAAAGAAGTTGAAGAGGAGAAAGAGATACAACAAACCGAGAACTCAGAATCACACTTGCCCAAGCCTCCGCCATTGGTGATACAGCCCCCTTTTCCTGAAAGGTTAGCTAAATCAAAGAAGGACAAAGAGGCAAAGGAGATCCTTGAGACTTTTCACAAGGTAGAGATAAATATTCCATTATTAGATGATATTAAATAAATTCCTCGTTATGCAAAATTTTTGAAGGAGCTTTGCACTAACAAAAGGAAGCTAGCTGGTTATGAAAGGGTGAGTGTGGGAGAATGTTTCCACTATGTTGTAGAAAAAATTACCCCCCAAGTGCAAGGATCGAGGTATGTTTGCTATCTCTTGTAAAATTGACAATATTGGTATTAAAAAGGCTATGTGTGACTTGGGTTCATCCATTAATGTTATGCCATTGTCAATTTATTCTAGGTTGAGTGCTGGTCCATTGAAAAATACCTCTGTTGTGATTCAACTAGCTGATAGGTCTATAGTTTACCCCAAAGGGGTGTTAGAGGATGTGCTAGTGCAAGTTAATGGATTGATACTCCCTGCTGATTTTTATGTGTTAGATATGGAGGACGATAGATCCCCAGCTTCTTCTAAAATTTTACTAGGGAGACCATTTCTTAGCACAGCTGGAGCGAAGATCGATGCTCATGATGGTACTCTTACCACGGAATTTGTTGGTGATGTAATCAAGTTTAATGTGTATGATGCCATGAAATATCCATGTGATGTGTCCCATGTTTGTAGTGTTGATATTGTTGAACCTTTGACTTAAGATCTTTTCGAGCATGATGTTAATGATGCACTCAATGTAGTGATTTGCAAGAGTATTGACATCGACAGCCTAGGTAAGCTTGAAGATAGGTTTTCATCCGATGAAACACTACAAGAAGTTATGCATGAAATGGAGGCAACTAGGCCTTTGAAAGGTAACATTTGTAATTTGGAGTTACCTTCTTCTCACACCAAGCTTTTGCCTTCTATTTTGCAGCCACCCAAGTTAGAGTTAAAACCTTTGCCTGACCACTTGAAGTATGCCTACTTGGGTGAGGGAGAAATGCTTTTGGTAATCATTTCTAACAAACTCAGCAAGGTGGAGGAAGAAAAGTTGGTATGAGTTTTGTGCGAGCATAAAGAGGCTATTGGATGGACCATAGCTGACATTAAAGGGTTGAGCCCGTCGACGTGTATACATCACATTCTGTTAGAAGAAGGAAGCAAGCTGAGGAGGGAAGCTTAAAGATGCCTGAACCCACCAATGATGGCGATTGTGAAAAAGGAGATTCTGAAGTTGCTAGATGTAGGTGTGATCTACCTGATCTCAGACAGCAATTGGGTAAGTCCAGTACAAGTTGTGCCTAAGAAGACGGGTATAACGTGGTCGAGAATGATGATGGAGAGTTAGTGCCCACTCGAGTCCAGAATGGGTGGTGAGTTTGCATACACTACAAGAAATTGAACACGTCTACTAGAAAAGACCATTTTCCACTTCCTTTTATTGACCAAATGCTTGAAAGGTTAGCTAGACGTTCTCACTATTGTTGTCTTGATAGTTGTTCAAGTTTCTTTCAGATTCCAATTGCACCCGTGGACCAGGACAAGACAATGTTCACTTGCCCCTTTGGTACCTTTGCCTATCGACGGATGCCGTTTAGACTTTGCAACACTCCAGCTATGTTTCAAAGGTATATGGTGAGTATATTTTCATATTATGTAGAAAATATAATAGAAGTGTTCATGGATGATTTCACCGTTTACGGTGATTCTTTTGATGCATGCTTAGTTAATCTCATCAAGGTTTTGAAAAGATGCCTAAATTCAAACTTGGTTTTAAAATATGAAAAGTGTCATTTCATGGTGGAACAAGGTTTGATTCTAGGCCATATTGTGTCTTCAAGGGGTATAGAAGTAGATAAGGCTAAAATTGACGTGATAAAAACTTAGCCTTACCCAACCAGTGTGCAGGAAGTTCGTTCTTTTCTTGGTCATGTAGGATTTTATAGGCGTTTCATTAAGAAATTTTCAAAGATAGCACAACCTTTGTGTCAGCTACTTTGAAAGGATGCACCGTTTGAGTTCAATGAGGCATGCACAAAGGCTTTTGACAAGTTGAAAGAGGAGTTGATTTCTGTACCTATTATCCAGCCTCCAAATTAGGACTATCCTTTTGAGATCATGTGTGATGAGAGCAACCACGCTGTAGGAGCTATCATTGGATAGCGAATTGGGAAGAATCCACATGTGATCTATTACACGTCAAGGATGCTAGATGATGCACAGTGTAATTACTCTACCATGGAGAAAGAACTTTTGGAGATTGTGTTTACATTGGAGAAGTTTTGGTCCTACTTGTTGGGGACTAAAATTACTGTATATTCTGATCATGCAGCCCTTAAGTACCTACTCACCAAGAAGGAGTCAAAGCCTCACTTGATTCATTGGATACTTCTTCTTCAAGAATTTGATATAGAGATAAAAGACAAGAAGGGCTGAGAAAACTTAGTTGTTGATCATCTCAGCCGGCTAACATTCAACGAAAAGCCATCTGCTTTAAAGGATGACTTTTCGGATGAACATCTTTATGGTTTGCATGATAAATTTATTCCATGGTTTGCTAACACTGTCAATTATCTTGTCACAGGTTCACTTTTAGAAGAATTATCCAGGAATGAGAGGGACAAAATTCGCTGAGAGTCCAAGTACTATGTGTGGGATGACCCTTACCTTTAGAAATTTTGCTCTGATCAGGTCATTCATAGATGCATAGCCGATACGGAGATTCAAGATGCACTGCAATTCTGCACTCATATGCGTGTGGTGGACATTTTGGACTTAGTCGGTCTGCTCGCAAGGTGCTGGATTGTGGCCTGTTTTAGCCTTTTGTGTTCCGTGACTCGTTCCTATTTTGCAAAGCTTGTGACTGATACCAGCGGACCGATAATTTAAGCAAGATAGGTGCCACTCACTTCTGTTTTGACACGTGAAATTTTTGACACGTGGGGCATCGATTTCATGGGACCGTTTCCAATGTCCTTTGGGAACTCATACATTTTGCTTGTTTTGGATTATGTGTCAAAGTGGGTGGAGGCCAAGGCTATGAGGACTAATGATGCCAAAACCATGGTAAGTTTTGTTGAAAGTCACATTTTTTGCAGGTTTGGAGTTCCTAGAGCCATCATCAGCGATCGAGGAACACATTTTTGCAACAAAGTCATGGCCAACCTTCTAAAGAAGTATGGAGTTATGCACCGAGTTTCCACAGCCTACAATCCTCAAACGAGTGGATAGGTTGAGGTTTCTAACAGGGAGGTGAAGTCCATTTTGGAGAAGACAGTCAATACTACTAGGAAGGATTGGAGCCTTAAGCTAGATGACGCTCTCTAGGCCTATTGGACAACATACAAGACTCCCATTAGTATGTCCCCGTTCCATTTGGTCTTTGGTAAGCTGTGTCACTTACTAGTAGAGTTGGAGCATCGTACATTTTGGGTTATTGAATAGTGCAACATGCAATCAGAAGAAGCTGGTGAGAAAAGGAAGTTGCAGTTACAAGAGTTGGAGGAACTTCGAAATGAAGCTTATGAGAGTGCTAAACTCTATAAGGACAAGACCAAGACTTTCCATGATCAAATGATTTCCAGGAAAAGTTTTAAAGTTGGGCAAAAAGTTTTACTTTTTTATTCACGACCAAAATTATTTCCTAGTAAGCTTAAGTCTAGATGGATAGGACCTTTTGTGGTCATTAACATATTTTCTCATGGTGCAATGGAAATTCAAAGCTTGGAAACTAATAAAATCTTCAAAGTTAATTGCCACCGTCTTAAACCATTCTATGAATGATTCACATTTTTTTATCTGGAGGAAGTCCATTTGATTAGTCAAAACTTAGAGGAGTGAAGCTGGAATGTCTAGCCTAAGACGATAAACCAGGGCGCTTGTTGGGAGGCAACCATTATACAGCTTGCCCAAGGCTCGCATCTGCTTTTATTTATATATTTTTTTATTTTGCTTTATTTTCAATTTTATTAATTTCTTTATTTTAATATGGGTCATCTTCTTCCTTTGGTCTCTGGTTCATTTTCTGGGTTTATGTTAGGGAGTTGGGTTTACTTGTCATGGATAAAATAAAGGAGGGTTGTTTTAAAAAAAAAAAAAAAAGAAAGGAAAAACATCTTTTTGTTCTTTGTAATTTATGGCCACGGTAAATATGTGGCATTTCTTTTATTTTTATTTTATTTATTCTTCTTTTCTTATTTCTTTTATCTCTTATTACCTTTTACCCTCCCCTCTTTTATTTTAACCTAACTCACTATTTACTCTCTTTTTGTTTCCAATTCCAACCATCGACACATTACAACGGCCATTGGCCAAAATCCAAGCATGCCGCGAACCAAGAGACAAACTGCCCGGCTTCTCGACGGCGCCATCTCCTCTACACTGCTATAGCGCCCGTCTCCATCGCACTCCGCTTTAGATAAGGAGAGCGGGTTGCGATCTCCATCACCAGTCGCCCTTGTCGCCCCTCCTTCCACCACTGCTGGACCCAGTACTGCGCCGCCAAGGATGGTTGCTCGCTCTACCTCACCAGTGAACCCTCGACCTTGAACTGCTGTCACCGCCTCTAGTTCTGATGCTACCCGATGCCAGCGACAAGGCTGCCTGCCACAATCGACGCCACCTCAACCTGAGTCTCCAGCCATCGTGCGCCGTCAAACACGCTCGCAGTCCCAGCGTGCTTGACACGTCGCGGCACCAGCCACAATGCCGTCGCAACCAGCCACGCATCAACCTTCGTCGCATCCTGCCTCTTCGATTTCTCCTTCCATGTCCATCTCTTCTGATGCGCCTGCTTCCCTTGTTGTTGAGCCACTCGCTTCAGTCAACTAGTCTACCCAGATGAGGAAAGATAAGAGTCACTACTATCCCAATTTTGTTGATTTGGATATTACGTTAAGTTTTGACTTGGTTACCCATGAACAGAGGTATGCCTTTGTAGGCACTCTTGAAATAATACCATGTCATTCTATTGATGTATCTTCCCTTATTACGCTTAATTTGCATGATGAGTTCTGTAATTTGGTTGATGTTATTAGTTGGTGCGAATTTTTCTTTTTTCAGTGTCCCACATTCGTCGAACTTTGCTTGGAATTTTATTCGACAATTGAATTTGTCCATTCTTCTGATTCTTTCAGTCTCAGTACACCTGACGCCATTCGATTTCGTTTGATGGGTCTCATGCTTAGTTTTTCTGTTACATCTTTTAATGTCGCTTTAGGTGTGCTTGATACTAAGTCAGCTGCAACTGCTACTTATTTGAATGCTTATTGTGATTATCTAGATGAATTTGATGCTTTAGATGCTTATAGGACACCTACTGGTCGGCCTGACAATCTTTATTCTGCTAGTCGTTCTAAGGCTAATCTCATTCAAAATACCACACTACGCTATATTCACCATTTCTTGGCCTTTACATTTTCTGGACGCACTGAGGACACTACTATCCTCTCAAAATCTGAGTTATTTTTCTTATGGTGTATGGTCACTCGGAGATGTGTAAATCTTGGGTTTTGGCTTGTTACACAGTTTGAGAGCATCATTCGTTCTAGATGGGATATGCTTTTAGGGTCTGTTATTACTATGATAGCTGTCCGATAGGGTGTTTTGGATCTTGATGCACATATTTTGTATGTTGCGTGTGCCATGCCTCCTTTGGATTTACCTGTTTTAGATTCTATGGGCTTATTGCACCACAAGGAGAGCGGTTCTTTTTCTTTTTGTTCCTCCAGGTCCCATTATTCCATGCCAACAACACGTCTTCTGTAAGAGAAAGGACACTGCAGCCACACCTTCGACATCCGCTCCTCCTATTGACTATCCCGAGGCCTCTTCATTTTTGGTATCTCGCATGGAATGTTTAGAGGGCAAGCTTGACTCCCTTACTTCCCCGGTCACCAAGATCCACACTGTACTGCATGCCGTTGCATGCCATTTGGGGTTATCTTGGTCCCCACCCTCCGCTTAGCCACGCGTCTACCTCCTCCATAGGGAAGCTTTCTTTTCTTTTTCTCTCATCTTTCGTATTCTTTTGGAAATTGAGCCTCCCTTGTGTTGTTGATGATTCCAGATTGGGGACAATGTGAGGAGAAAGTATGGGGGAGGATGTGCTTTTGAAAGTGCTTGTCTGTGATTCATTTGTTTTTCCAGCTTATTTTTGAATAATTCATTACTTACTTAGTATTATCCAACTTATTCGATGGGAATTTGTGCTGTTTGCTTTGTATATACAAAATTTTAGCAAATTCCCTTCCTGTCTTGATGTGTGATTGATTTTCTCTTTTGAACTCATGGGAAGCATTCTTTGCCCTTTAACTAGTTTCTTTTGCATTAAATTGGCTCTTTGGAATTTTAGGCAAGTAATAGTAGTCTTTATTGTAATCCTCTATCTTCTCCATACTGTAGATAGCATCCCTTAGTCACTCTATTTTTGTGCAAATCATTTAGACTTCATTAATATGTCAAACTTTAAATTGCTTGTGCTTAATTCATTGTTGTGCACATTTTAAAACTCCATTTAACTTGTCTGAAGTGCTACTTTTGGATGTTTGGATGTATGATTTGAAAGGATGGAGGGTGCAAATCGCGCAAAGCAATGTAGAAGGTGAGGAATAAAACAGAATGAAAAAAGTGGTAGCGCATATGAGTTCTCTAAAAGTTGCAAAAAAAAAAAAAAGAAAAAAAAAACACAAGAAAAATATTTTTGCAACGAATAAATGAAAAACGATGAGTGGAGAAGGCGCCTTCCTTCCTTTTGAAAAAAATGACACCACGTCCTAGAGTATTGTACTTTAGTAGGTTAACCTTATGTTTTGGGATGTGACAACTTAAATTTTGATGGAACTTAATAAGTTGTGTGCATAAATTTTCAAGTTTTTATATTTTGTACTTAACGGAATGCTTCAAGGTTACTTTGTATTGGTATGGTGTTGATGGAATAAACAATGATGCTTATTACCTTGCTTGTTTTTCTTTCAAAATTTTCAATATTTTGTAAAAGAGTGCTATTGTGGGGTGAAGTGTGTTTCTTTGTGAGATTGATTGAGACTTTGGGCATGCTTGAGGACAAGCATGGAATAAGTGTGGGGGAATTTGATAGCTTGTAAATTAAGCATAAAATGTTATATATTTGATTATTGTTTATGGGTGATTCTTGGCTTAAATGAGGACTTTTCACTTGGTTTTCATATTTTCCATAGGAAATGTTACATTCGGCGAAAAGGAAGCTTTTGAGGCTAATTTTGTGAAGTTTTGACAAAGCTATCAAATTGGTGCAAAGTCTTCAAAAATGCTTCTGGAAGTCTGCAATTAGCGTTTAGGCAAGCACAGGGAGAGGCCAGTCTAGGAGAGAGAATACCTATTGGAAGTATTGTAATAGCGCTTGGGCAAGCGCTATGTATCCAACCCGCAAGAAAGAGAAACGCTTCTGGAAGTTTGTAATAGCACTTGGGCAAGCGCTAAAGAGTTGCGACCTAGATTTTGACAAATCTTACCAAACGCGAGAAAATCTTTTACGTGCAAGCTGGTCCAATTTTTTAGGAATTTTACAGATAATTTGTAACAGACTGTTTTTCAGTGTCAGTAATAGTGATTTATCGATATATGAATAGTACCGTCGGTTTGAAACTTGGTATTATTTTGGTCCGAAAAAATTACTACATGTGTCTAATATCATATTTAATATTTTTGGAGCATGTTTGTATGATTTAGGTGGGTAGAAAATATTTCATGAATATTTTTGGAGAATTGCGGCAACTAATGAAATATTATTTTTAGTGTAGTATATTAAGGAATAAATGATGAATTATTTTTGTAGAGTTAATTTAATAAATTTGTGGAGTTAAATAATATTTGAAAGAGAAGTATTTGAGGAATATTTAAAGCCATTGGATGAGATTACTTAGGACTTGATCATAACCCTTGATTTAGCATAAAATGAGAAGCAAAGTTTGACTTTGCTACTTAACCAAGCAATAACTTCTCTTTCTTCTTCTCCATGCCATTTTCATTCCTTCTTCCTCCTCCGTTTCTTTCATTTTCCTACCACAAATCACCACTAAATAACCTAATTAAAACATAGAATTGTGATTAAACCTTAAGAAACAAGTTGTAGGAGTTGGAATTTGTGAATAAAGACTAAGAAGATTGAAGTTGCCATTGAAGAGGTAAGTCGTGATTTTGGGTTTTGTGATTTATTAAGTAGAATTATAGGATTAGACATGAGATTAATGCATTAAGCCATGCTCCTTTCTTTTCTAATGACTATTTTTGAGTTTAATGAGAATTTTTCCTACTTGAAGAGGTTGGAGAACCATCCTCTAAAGGCAAGGGGAAGGCCAAAGAGTAGAGGTTCTAAGCTTGTTTAAGCTTGAACAAGAGGTTAGTGCAATAATATTCTCATTCCCCTTTCATTTTCTTAAGTTTTCAATTTTAGGTTTTTGAAGGAATTTTGAGAACTTTGTATGTTTTGGTGAAATTGATGAATTTTGATGTTAGAGGTGTACTTAGGTGGGACTGAAAGTCATTTTTGACCCTTCTATAATTTCCATTTATTTTTGGATTTCTTCATAAAAGTTTTAGCTCTATTTCTTAGCTTTCCAAAACATCCTTGTATGTATAATTTGGATACTTGTAGCTTAACTTATGATTTAAATACCAAAACTGGTTCTGTTATGGTGTCTCACTTATAAATCCTAATTGATTGTCCCTTTTGGCCACTAAAATGGCAAGATAATATCTTGTGTTTTTCATAAAAATTGTAGTTCTCTTCTTAGATTTCTAAATCATCCTCTTTTGTTTAATTTGAATACCTATAGCTCAACTTATGATTTTTATACCAAAATTGGTTGTGCTGAATTGTGTTTGGATTGTTGGTCTGTGTTCTTAGGTTTCTTACACCCTCTTAGAAAATGATCTAGACTATGGTCTCTTCATGATATTTGTAGCATTTTATCTTAGCTTTCTAATGAATTAAGTGTCACTCAATTTGAGGTCCTATAACTTTAGTTATACCTTGAGAACATAGCAAAGGTTAGGTTTATGAAAATGCTAGAAATTTGAATTAGACACGATATTAAGTATATTCATTTTGAATTTATTTTATTAAGTACAAAAAGGGAGAGGGTGGTAATT